>JASPKZ010006063.1:902500-923247 GCA_030220185.1 Diploptera punctata | reverse complement strand
CAAAAATATATAATTTCAAAAATATATGGAAAACTCGCAAAATATCCAATGCTAGAGGCGCTAGCCAGCTACTGTATAATGCAAAAAACGGTATGGTTTTTTTTAAATCAAAATTTACAAAATCGTGTTATTTTTTTTTCAAGGCTATAACCGTGGATTTTTTCACAAAAATTACATAATATCATAAATAACGAAACCTGCAAAAATTAAATATAGAGGGCTAGTCACATACTTATAAATGCAAAAAATCAGTTGGTTAAAATCAAAAATTTCAAAATCGTGTTATTTTTTCCAAGGCTTGGAGTAGTTCACAAAAATTACATTATTTCAAACAACACGGAAACTGCAAAACTGCAAATACATCTAGAGTGGCAAGGGCTAGTCGCTACTTATAATGCAAAAAATCCGGTCAAAATAAAAAATTTCAAAATCGTGTTATTTTTTCCAAGGCTTGGATTATTTCACAAAAATTACATTATTTCAAAAATATGGAAAACTGCAAAAATACAATCTAGAGGGCTAGTCAGCTACTTATAATGCAAAAATCCGGTTTAAAATCAAAATTTCAAATCGTGTTATTTTTTCCAAGGCTTGGATTATTTCACAAAAATTACATTATTTCAAAAATATGGAAAAAACTGCAAAAATACAATCTAGAGGGCTAGTCAGCTACTTATAATGCAAAAAATCCGGTTAAAATCAAAAATTTCAAAATCGTGATATTTTTTCCAAGGCTTGGATTATTTCACAAAAATTACATTATTTCAAAAATATGGAAAACTGCAAAAATACAATCTAGAGGGCTAGTCAGCTACTCATAATGCAAAAAATCCGGTCAAAATAAAAAATTTCAAAATCGTGTTATTTTTTTCCAAGGCTTGGATTATTTCACAAAAATTACATTATTTCAAAAATATGGAAAACTGCAAAAATACAATCTAGAGGGCTAGTCAGCTACTTATAATGCAAAAAATCCGGTTAAAATAAAAAATTTCAAAATCGTGTTAATTTTTTTCCAAAGCTAAACCTTGGATTGTTTCACAATAATTATATAATTTCAAAAATATGGAAAACTGCAAAAATACAATCTAGAGGGCTAGTCAGCTACTTATAATGCAAAAAATCCGGTTAAAATCAAAAATTTCAAAATCGTGTTATTTTTTTCAAGGCTATAACCTTGGATTTTTTCACAAAAATTACATAATTTCATAAATAACGAAAACTGCAAAAATACAATCTAGAGGGCTAGTCAGCTACTTATAATGCAAAAAATCCGGTTAAAATCAAAAATTTCAAAATCGTGTTATTTTTTTCCAAGGCTTGGATTTTTTCACAAAAATTACATTATTTCAAAAATATGGAAAACTGCAAAAATACAATCTAGAGGGCTAGTCAGCTACTTATAATGCAAAAAATCCGGTTAAAATCAAAAATTTCAAAATCGTGTTATTTTTTCCAAGGCTTGGATTATTTCACAAAAATTACATTATTTCAAAAATATGGAAAACTGCAAAAATACAATCTAGAGGGCTAGTCAGCTACTCATAATGCAAAAAATCCGGTCAAAATCAAAAATTTCAAAATCGTGTTATTTTTTTCCAAGGCTATATATAACCTTGGATTTTTTCACAAAAATTACATAATTTCAAAAATAACGAAAACTGCAAAAATACAATCTAGAGGGCTAGTCAGCTACTCATAATGCAAAAAATCCGGTCAAAATCAAAAATTTCAAAATCGTGTTATTTTTTTCCAAGGCTTGGATTATTTCACAAAAATGGCATTATTTCAAAAATATGGAAAACTGCAAAAATACAATCTAGAGGGCTAGTCAGCTACTTATAATGCAAAAAATCCGGTTAAAATAAAAAATTTCAAAATCGTGTTAATTTTTTTCCAAAGCTAAACCTTGGATTGTTTCACAAAAATTATATAATTTCAAAAATATGGAAAACTGCAAAAATACAATCTAGAGGGCTAGCCAGCTACTTATAATGCAAAAAATCCGGTTAAAATAAAAAATTTCAAAATCGTGTTAATTTTTTTCCAAAGCTAAACCTTGGATTGTTTCACAAAAATTATATAATTTCAAAAATATGGAAAACTGCAAAAATACAATCTAGAGGGCTAGTCAGCTACTTATAATGCAAAAAAACCGGTTAAAATAAAAAATTTCAAAATCGTGTTAATTTTTTTCCAAAGCTAAACCTTGGATTGTTTCACAAAAATTATATAATTTCAAAAATATGGAAAACTGCAAAAATACAATCTAGAGGGCTAGCCAGCTACTTATAATGCAAAAAAACCGGTTAAAATCAAAAATTTCAAAATCGTGTTATTTTTTCCAAGGCTTGGATTATTTCACAAAAATTACATTATTTCAAAAATATGGAAAACTGCAAAAATACAATCTAGAGGGCTAGTCAGCTACTCATAATGCAAAAAATCCGGTCAAAATCAAAAATTTCAAAATCGTGTTATTTTTTTCCAAGGCTTGGATTATTTCACAAAAATGACATTATTTCAAAAATATGGAAAACTGCAAAAATACAATCTAGAGGGCTAGTCAGCTACTTATAATGCAAAAAAACCGGTTAAAATAAAAAATTTCAAAATCGTGTTATTTTTTCCAAGGCTTGGATTATTTCACAAAAATTACATTATTTCAAAAATATGGAAAACTGCAAAAATACAATCTAGAGGGCTAGTCAGCTACTTATAATGCAAAAAATCCGGTTAAAATAAAAAATTTCAAAATCGTGTTATTTTTTTCCAAAGCTAAACCTTGGATTGTTTCACAAAAATTATATAATTTCAAAAATATGGAATACTGCAAAAATACAATCTAGAGGGCTAGCCAGCTACTTATAATGCAAAAAAACCGGTTAAAATCAAAAATTTCAAAATCGTGTTATTTTTTTCCAAGGCTTGGATTATTTCACAAAAATTACATTATTTCAAAAATATGGAAAACTGCAAAAATACAATCTAGAGGGCTAGTCAGCTACTCATAATGCAAAAAATCCGGTCAAAATCAAAAATTTCAAAATCGTGTTATTTTTTTCCAAGGCTTGGATTATTTCACAAAAATGACATTATTTCAAAAATATGGAAAACTGCAAAAATACAATCTAGAGGGCTAGTCAGCTACTTATAATGCAAAAAAACCGGTTAAAATAAAAAATTTCAAAATCGTGTTATTTTTTCCAAGGCTTGGATTATTTCACAAAAATTACATTATTTCAAAAATATGGAAAACTGCAAAAATACAATCTAGAGGGCTAGTCAGCTACTCATAATGCAAAAAATCCGGTCAAAATCAAAAATTTCAAAATCGTGTTATTTTTTTCCAAGGCTTGGATTATTTCACAAAAATGACATTATTTCAAAAATATGGAAAACTGCAAAAATACAATCTAGAGGGCTAGTCAGCTACTTATAATGCAAAAAATCCGGTTAAAATAAAAAATTTCAAAATCGTGTTATTTTTTTCCAAGGCTTGGATTTTTTCACAAAAATTACATAATTTCAAAAATATGGAAAACTGCAAAAATACAATCTAGAGGGCTAGTCAGCTACTTATAATGCAAAAAATCCGGTTAAAATAAAAAATTTCAAAATCGTGTTAATTTTTTTCCAAAGCTAAACCTTGGATTGTTTCACAAAAATTATATAATTTCAAAAATATGGAAAACTGCAAAAATACAATCTAGAGGGCTAGCCAGCTACTTATAATGCAAAAAAACCGGTTAAAATCAAAAATTTCAAAATCGTGTTTATTTTTTCAAGGCTATAACCTTGGATTTTTTCACAAAAATTACATAATTTCAAAAATAACGAAAACTGCAAAAATACAATCTAGAGGGCTAGTCAGCTACTTATAATGCAAAAAATCCGGTTAAAATAAAAATTTCAAAATCGTGTTATAATTTTCAAGACTATAACCTTGGATTTTTTCACAAAAATTACATAATTTCAAAAATATGGAAAACTGCAAAAATACAATCTAGAGGGCTATTCAGCTACTTATAATGCAAAAAATCCGGTTAAAATCAAAAATTTCAAAATCGTGTTATTTTTTTCCGAGGCTATAACCTTGGATTTTTTCACAAAAATTACATAATTTCAAAAATATGGAAAACTGCAAAAATATAATCTAGAGGGCTAGTCAGCTACTTGATGTCAGCCGGGTTGTCAACCCTGCGTGACGGCTGTCTTTACCCCAGAACAAGCATCTGGTACTCATTTCAGTTAGAGGCTGAGTCGACCCCAGGGCCATGGTGCCACCAGAAGGTTTGTGTCAGTTTAAAAATCCTGACCCCACTGCCTTAACCACTACGCTACGGCGTGCCCCACAGGAATATGTGTAAACATTAAAATGCTGTATATAAATAAATTATTATTATTATTTTTATTATTATATTGTCCGTTTATGTAAGAGCGGGTGCCGCCCGACAATGCTTGGCAAAGATTAACATACAAAATTATTATAGTGGCGGTAGTCGGCATCTTTGTATATAACTATATATAACAGCTGCGGGGAAACAAAGAGAGCTGCTGGACAACCATCGTAATGAGGCGATAATTACTAAAAAACTGAACTTCGTCTATAAACACCTGACAAAGAAGGGGCTATGACTCAACAATGGGCTACTAGTTTTGTTTATGCCGTTTATGGATGGCGGAATTCTGCAGCGTTGCCTCTGAATTCTACAGATGTAAAGTATCAATAACATAGTTTTCTTACTGTAATGGTTAATTGGCTTATTTTATTCAACTATCGCCTGGGTTGTACATCGTTTCCTGTAGCATTTGCATTGATCGTTACACGCCCTGGTGGACTGGAAACAAATTTATACACAAAACTCATCAATGCATCCTCTTGGGTTATTGCTTTCAAGGTTATATATCTAGGTTCTTTTCTCGAAATACCGTCTCTAAAATATGCATTGTAGAGAAATACAATTACAGTTACAAACAGGACCAGGATGCACAAATAAATTAAACATAATTAATATAAAATTATATAATATTCACCTGAAAGGTCCGTCTCCTCAACTTAATTATCATTTAACTGTAGCGCTTTCGGGACTTGTCCCATCATCGGCAGGATTCAAAACTGGTGTTTCACTGAAGATCTGGTAGAGGGGGTTGCATGTATTGGGTTCGTTTTCGTTTAATAGGCTGAAATCTGTAATTTGGTATTTTACAATGTGTCAGAAACGTATATTCACCAATCATATTTATATTCTATGCACAAAATGTCAAATTTTATCTTGAAATTCACACAAATAATAACAAAGAAGTAACAAAAAAGAAACTTTGTCTCAGAAAGAAAAATATGTGATTCTGATAGTATTTGTTCTACTGAATTCAAATTTGATATCGGATTTTCTCCATCACGCAAGGTTTCCGAGAGACAGGTATTTTTATAATTTCAAACACTTTAATATTTTCTACATTCGTAACTACACAATATTCGAACATTCGGACTCACATAGAAAGTAAGAAATGACGATTTTCTGCTATATTTCGCCTGTGGAGCATCCCTGTTGATGGTCCAACAATAATCGGCCAGCATATTAGGATTCCATTTGCCTTGATATCTCTTTTCTATAGCTGAAATCTCCTGATGAAAGTGTTCCCCGTTTTATTTTACAATGGACAAATGGACGAAAAAGTTTATTAAAAACAATTATTTACTTACTTACTTACTTACTCACTGGCACTATCGAACACGTAGGTTCATGGCCGCGCGTACATACGCTCTCCATACATCCCTATCCAAAGCTAATGCTTTCCAATCATTCCCTGCATAATCATAACTATGATTTGAGGGAAGTAGATTGTACAGGGGATGATCGGAAAACATTAGCTCAGGATAGGGATATATGTAGAGCTTATGTTCGCGCGGTCATGAACCTAGGGGTTCGATAGAGCCAGTGAGTAAGTATGTAAGTATTATTATTCAACAAGTTATTGAAGAAAGAAGACTGAAATGCTTTGGCCATGTAAAGAGACAGGATACCTAAGATGATATTAAATTTTGAAGCGGAGGGCAACGGAAGAAAAGGGAGACCAAAAGAATAGTGGATTCAAGGAGTGCATTGGAGTATGGTGTCGAGAGGATGCAAAGAATATGGACTTATGGAGGAGTAAAATTTACAATCGGTTGTAGGAAAACTATTGTACTGTAGGGAAATTGCTAATATAATAATATAATAATAATAATAATATTATTATTATTATTATTATTATTTTATATAGGATGTGGATCTGAAACCGAAGATTTGATATTAGAAGATGAAAAGGGGTACATAAGAGGATGTCAAGAATTTGAGTATCTGGGAGTAAAATTAGATAAAGAGGATAAACAAGAAAGTGATATTAAGAACAGAATAAATAAAGGTAGAGCATTAACAGCAATGATGAATGGAGTCTTATGGAACAGACATATAACCAGGAAAAATAAGTTACAAATATATAATTCTATAGTGAGAAGTAATGTCACATATGGAGCTGAAGTTTGGAAATTCAACAAAAACTTAGAACAAAACTTATGTCGATTGAAATGGATTTCTTGAGGAGAGCAGCAAGATGTTCAAAATTAGACAAAATAAGAAATACTGTCATAAGAGAAAAAATGAATATTGGTTATTCAGTAGTATATTATATACGGTATAAGCAATTGGTATGGGCACGTACGACGAATGCAAGAATAAAGATTACCCAGGAAAACATTGGAATGGTGTCCACCTGGAAGAAGAAGGAGGGGAAGACCTCGAAACTCGTGGATGCAGGAAATAAGAACTGGAATGAGAGCAAGAGGACTGGAGGACATGGAATGGATGGAGAGGGACGAGTGGAGAAGAAAAATACAACTTTAGGCACAGAATGATGGGTAAACATTATAATTCTGTATATAAATAAAAAAATATTATTATTAATAATAATAATATTGTTATTGTTATTATTATTATTGTTATTGTTATTATTATTATTATTGTTATTATTGTTGTTGATGATTATTACTATTATTATTGTTGATGATGATGATTATTATTATTATTGTTATTGTTGTTGTTTATTATTATTGTTGTTGTTTATTATTATTATTGTTGTTTGTTGTTTATTACTATTATTGTTATTATTGTTGTTTATTATTATTGTTATTATTGTTGTTGTTTATTATTATTATTGTTATTATTGTTGTTGTTTATTATTATTGTTATTATTGTTGTTGTTTATTATTATTATTGTTATTATTGTTGTTGTTTATTATTATTATTGTTATTATTGTTGTTGTTTATTATTATTATTATTGCTGTTCTTTATTATTATTATTATTATATTTGTTTATTATTATTATTATTATTGTTGTTGTTGTTGTTTATTGTTGTGACTGCTGTCACTGTTGTTACTGTTGTTATTGTTATTGTCATTGTTATAATAATAATAATAATTATTATTATGAATTATTATTATTATTATTATTATTATTATTATTATTTATTATATTATATTAGATATTAGATACAAAATTTCAAAATAATCCAGGGCCCCCAGTTGGGGACGTTCCCTTGTAAGTCCAAATAGTCTCTCCCAACGTAGATAATTAAAATTAAGCTGGTGGCTGAAAGAAACAGTGATATGCAGGAAACAATTATCGCATAATCCTCAGTAGAGTTTCCCATCCACCTGTGGCTGTGCCCGCCTGCAGGCAACCTTTGTCCTTTTGTCTGGTTGTGGTTCAACATCGATCACAAATGTTTACATTCTCCACGCACACGTGATCATACCTCATGAATACAGACGTAAACTACGTATTTGCACTTTGTTTACAGACGCTGCGCCCAGTTTATAGCACACTCGGTTCATTTACTTATGGAATCTATTATTAGTGGACAACACAGAAAGTAAACTCTCAACACACAGAGTTTGGAACAGGTTTCACACTTCCAGCATTTGGACAACCACAGGAATAACTCCCTCTAAGAAAAAATGATCATGGTCTGACTGGGAATCGAACTAGGGACCTCTTGAACTGCAGTCAGAAACTCTGACCACTAGTCCATAAGGCTGGTCAAGAAAAAATGTAAAAATAATTGTAAATGTTGGGAAATAATTTGAAAAATGAAACCCTCAGAATAAAATTTGACAGGAGTTTATGAAGGATTTTAAAATGTTGCATCACAGGTTGTAAAGTGTAGAGGAATTTTATGAGAATACATTTTATTCACAAATAAATCATCATATAATCATCTTCTTCTTCCATGTTATTATAAGATTCTTATTATTAATGTTATAATATTTTCTTAATGTTTATTATTATTAAGTTATAATTATTATTATAATGTTATTATTATTAATAGTTATTATTTTTAATGTTATTATTATTATTAATTTTATTATTATTATTAATGTTATTATTATTCATGTTATTATTATTATGTTATTATTATTATTATTATTCATGTTATTCTTATTAATGATATTATTATTATAATTTAAGGTTATTATTATTAATGTTATTTTATTATTAATGTTTTTATTTTATTAATGTTATTTATTATTAATGTTTATTAATATAAGTTATTATTATTAATGTTTATTATATTAATGTTATTATTATTAATGTTATTATATAATGTTATTATTATTATTATTAATGTTATTATTATTTAATGTTATTATTATTAATGTTATTATTATTATATTAATTTATTATTATTAATGTTTTATTATTATTATGTTATTATTATTATTAATGTTATTATTATTATTAATGTTTATTATTGAGGTCGTTATTCTTATTTATTATGGTATTATTATTACTGTTATTATTATTACTGTTATATTATTATTAATGTTATTATTATTAATGTTATACTTATTATTAATATTATTATTAAGTTATTATTATTATGTTATTCTTATTATTAATGTTATTATTATTATTATTAATGTTATTATATTATTATTAATGTTATTATTATTAATGTTATTATTATTCATGTTCTTATTATTTCGTGTTCTTCTTCTACTTCCTGTTCTTATTCTTCTTCTGTTCTTCTTAATGTTCTTCTTCTTCTTCCTGTTCTTCTTCATGTTCTTCTTCTTCTTCTTCCTGTTCTTCTTCATGTTCTTCTTCTTCTTCCTGTTCTTCTTCTTCTTCCTGTTCTTCTTCTTCTTCTTCCTGTTCTTCTTCTTCTTCCTGTTCTTCTTCTTCTTGTTGTTGTTCTACTTCTTCTTCCTGTTCTTCTTCTTCTTCCTGTTCTTCTTCTTCCTGTTCTTCTTTTTCCTGTTCTTCTTCTTCCTGTTCTTCTTTTTCCTGTTCTTCTTCTTCTTCTCCTTCTTCCTGTTCTTCTACCTCTTCTCCTTCTTATTGTTCTTCTTCTTCTCCTTCTTCCTGTTCTTCTCCTTCCTGTTCTTCTTCTCCTTCTTCCTGTTCTTCTCCTTCTTCCTGTTCTTGTTGGTCTTGTTCTTGTTGCTCTTGTTCTTGTTTTTGTTGCTCTTGTTCATGTTGCTCTTGCTCTTGGTGTCACTCTCTTCCTCGTTCTCGTCCTTCTCGTTGTTCTCGTCGTCCTCGTTATTGTTTTATCATTATTATTATTATTATTATTATTATTATTATTATTATTATTATTATTATTATTATTATTATTATTATTAGGGGCACGCCGTAGCGTAGTGGTTAAGGCACTGAGCTACAAGCCGGAGGGTCGAGGGTTCAAGTCCCGTTGGGGTCAGGATTTTTAAACTGACCCAAACCCACTGGCGGCACTATGGCCCTGGGGTCGACTCCGCCTCTAACGGAAATGAGTACCAGACGCTTCTTCTGGGGGTAAAGGCGGCCGTCACGCAGGGCTGAAAACCCTGCTGACATAAAGTGCCGATTGTCTAGAAAAAGTGGGAGCCTTAACCTCCTACTATCCCAAGGGTCTCCGGGCCTCTTGTGGGATCACTTTACTTTACTTTATTATTATTTTTATTATTATTATTATTATTATTATTATTATTATTATATTATTAATTTGAGAGAGCCTTGGTACAACACAAACATTCTCTAGGTGAATTTACAAGGAAGGTTACCACAAGCAGTTGTTGGAAGTGCCCTTGTCAGTTTACAACACTACCTGAGTAATAAAAATGTTCGTTGGCTGCCCTGCAAGTATGAAATAAGAACTTTTAATCACGCAGTAACCAATGGGATTATTTCGCCTAAATCGAATTAGAGTTTTAATTTGATGAAGGTAGTGGCGTAACGAGGAACCGTTATTCAATGCCACTGTGTGGATTCAAGTTAAATACCTCAAGTAATTCCACAGATATTCCAAACAGCCTGGGGTAGAGCTTCCATCCATTCCGTTGCTGAGGCAAGTACATCGTGTTTATACTGTATAATTAACACAAAACCATCTGCCCAAGAATATTCAGCTCTCAACTTTCAACATACAGGGTGGTTTACAAAAATCACTTCACTACCGCACAGACCACCAATATGAAGGTGTCAAGGGCTGCAGTCTGCTAACCCCTATTCAATTTTTCCTCAAAAATGGGTATTTATAAATTTAAAAAATAAATGATATATATTTTTTTAATATCAATGAAACTAAATATATGGTCACACGTAGAAATTCAGTATATAATGGAAATGGACAGCTAATGACAAATGAGGGAAATTTTGAGGAAGTGGCTGAATTCAAATACCTAGGAACAATAATCACAAATAGGAATGAGATGCAGAAAGAAATTAAACATAGGCTCAATTCTGGAAATGCGTGCTATTACGCATTGTAGAGACTTTTGATGTCCCAACTCCTTTCAAAAAACGTTAAACTGAAAATATATTAAACTATTATTCTACCAGTTATATTATATGGATGCGAAACATGGACTCTTACTTTAAGGGAGGAAAGGAGATTACAAGTATTTGAGAATAAAGTTCTTAGAAAAATTTTTAGACCAAAGAGAGATGAACAGACAGGTGAATGGAGAAGAATACATAATAATGAACTACATGTTCTTTATAGGAAGCCAGATATAATAAGAACAGTTAAGTCTCGTAGACTGCGATGGGCAGGATATGTGGCACGTATGGGAATGAAAAACTGCGTTGGAGCTTCTTGTAGGAAAACCAGAGGGAAAACGCCCAGTTGGTAGACCAAGAATGACTATGATTTGAGGGAAGTACATTATACAGGGAATGATTGGAAAGCATTAGCTCAGGATAGGGATGTATACAGAGCTTATGTCCGCGCGGCCATGAACCTACGGGTTCGACACTGCCAGTGAGTAAGTAAGTAAGTATATTTTTTAATGCCCCACGTTGTCCTTTTGGACATTTCTGGTATTCTCTCCGGGCATTGGCGTGATTGTAACCCACTTCTGAGGCTGGTGCCCCTGGAAGGCGGGGTTACGTTGCCCCGATGACATGATGGATGATGATGATGATAGTGCGCCAGAAGAGTTCTTAATCCTTAAACTTAATCTAAGACGAATATGAATCAAACTACTCCTTTTTAACATATTGAATAGGTCATAGCATTATTTTGTAGTGGCCGCATGTGGCTACCACATTGTATATATAGTGCACGAATGTCGGTAGTTAGCGCTTGCGGGAGATAATATAAAAACATTTGTAGCAATTGATTATACTATCAAAAAAAAAAAAAGCACTGTTTGCACAAAATTCACCGACCTATATCATCCTTGTAACACGTTAGTTTCTTTCTAGATGTCTCATTGGGTCGGTATGTTGACCGCATACCATTCATGACATCTTTCAGAAATGTCTAAAACGTCTCATAACAACATTTAATAATAATAGGTATCAATGCAGCCAATGGCCATGTTGAAAGAACTGTTTTCATGTCTTACAAAAGTCTGTTATCGATGTTCCTATGTTTTTACACTGTAACATGTGATATCGGTCGCAGTGCGACCCACATAGTTTGCACTTGCACTTTTCTTCTGGGTTATGGCGCTTCACTGTTGTGCATATCCTGTGGTGGAAACCATGGACCGCGACTCTCGTCACGGTGTGTCTGAGGTCGTATCTGGCTGCTGTCCATTCCCTGTAGATCAACGCATCCGTTGCGTAGAAGTCAGGCCATATTTGTTCTCTCTTCTCGTTGAGTTCCCACAGCAGTTTTTTGTAGGCATCTGTTGCCGGCACGAGAAGGTCCAGGTGGAGCTCTTCTATGAAGAATGGTTCCTTTGTCAGTATGTATGTTAGGCGTGAAGGCGTGTATTTTGATACGCTTAGCGCTGTCTTTAAAAAGTGTGCTTTGACTTTCTCTATTTCCTCTAGGTTTGCCTTATTTAGGTTCTTCCAAATCACTTCTAGTCCATAGGTCATGATTGGTGCTATTTTTAAGCGGAAGATGGTCATTGCTGTCTCCATGGATAGTTTACTCAGGCTTTTAATGCTGTTCGTTGCTATTCTGGCCGCTAAGGCGCGTTCTTTGATGTGCTTATCGAAGGTGTCACCATTTAGTAGCACATATTTCTTCTGTCTTCCTACGGGCTGTGAAAGGTTGTACAAGAGAAGAACATATTAGAAATGAGAACATTAGAGAGGAACTAAAAGTACAACCACTTCTTCAACAAATAGAATAACACAGCAACAATTGGATAGAACATCTGCAAAGAATGACAGAGGATAGGATACCAAATATGACACTGATGTATAATCGTGGAGGTTGAACATCGATAGGAAGACCAAGAAAACACTGGCTGAACAAATTTGAAATCGGAACAGGCGGAGACCGAATCTGTAAAAGAAAAATAACTGGTACACTGGATAGGAAAACACTTTAAAATGTTTTCTGCTGACGGTGGAAATCGGCTGCCAAAAGGCCTACAGTTTTTAAAATAAGAAAGTTGAGGACGACAGCTCCTGTCAAAAGATGCATATTTTAGTATTTTACATTGTAAATTAATTTGGTCTAATAACTCCTAACAAAGAATAGGCTAATCCCCAACCTTTGGATGTTAAGCTATTGTAGAGAATTATATAGGGGATGTTTGGAAAACATTAGCTAAGGATATAGACGTATGGAGAGCTTATGCTCTAGCGACCATGGACCTATAAGTTCTATATACTGAAGAAGTAAATTGCTGTCCCACGTTTTGGTGACATTTTGAAGCAGTAATTCTCTTCTTACCCGATGTTGTAGTAACATTTTGAAGAAGGATTGGTGTCCCAAAAAGAATTATGGTTCAGGTTGGGTTTAGTTTTCGGTAGAGCCGGATTCTCTTCTTAGGGTCGGAAGTTGGTACACTGGATAGCAAAACACTTCAAAATCACTAAAAATTGTTTCTTGTAGAATTAATTGCAAATTTATCTATTTCTTAAGTTCCCAGCAGATTAAATAAATATAGGTGGTATTATTCTTCACATACTTACTTACTTACTCCACTGGCACTATCGAACCCGTAGGTTCATGGCCGCGCGGACATAAGCTCTCCATACATCCCTATCCTGAGATAATGTTTTCCAATCATTCCCTGTATAATCTACTTCCCTCAAATCATAGTTAATGTTATTCTCCCACCTCATTCTTGGTCTACCAACTGGGCGTTTTCCCTCTCGCTTTCCTACAAGAAGCCTCCATGCAAGTCTTATTATTCTTCACTCTCAATTAAAATTAAATTATTTTCTTTTACATTTTATCAGGAGATCTCTTCTTGCTTCTATCTTTGTTGAAAGTTGTATGCAGAATGACTAGTGTAATTCTTTTATAAATTTTAAAGAACATTATTACATCACATGATGTTATATTTAAATTGATTTGTTATATAAGAAAGTTAATTGTTTTAACATCCAATCAGAATTTAGTTTACTTTCATTTAAGAATATGAAGTTAGGCAGGTGTTCTTATTACAGTTATAAAAGAAAGCTTTATAATTTTGACAACAATGACTTAAAACAATTTTTAAAAGCATTATTTACAAAAATTGTTATGTAATACAATTTCTTTAATTGTTACTGAGACATTTTTATTCAACAATGAATTGTTTAGATGATTTTATTTATTTAAGTTATATTTTAAAATACAAAATTATTAACTTTAACTTCTATGTATAACTGTAGGCTTTCACGGCCGGCGTCTTGATCCCTATTAGGAGCCAGTCTGCAGCCGACTGTTAAGGAGTTCACAGAGAGCACGCAGTATCTCCTGATGATGTCTACCGCAGCAGTAGACGAAACGTCGAGTAGAAGAACGACTGGACCACGGCCTATATGCCCGGAAGACGAACCTAATAGGGATTTAACTTCTATATTCATTATAATATTAAAATTCTGCTTTAATACCCAATAAGCTTAGTTATGCGCACAGTATTTCTTGAGACATGGCTTTGTAAATCATAAATTTTTGAAAATGTATTGTAACTCTGTTAAGATTTGCCCCTCGTGCATGTCTGGTTTAGATTTGAACCAGTGCTGAGGGCAAATGTATAATTAAACAGTGCTGGCAACATTACGGCTAATTAATACCCCCTAAGTTATTCTCTGACAGTTCATTACTCCATGTTTTAAAACTCCATGTTCCCATTGTTCAGGCGTTATTATGGAAAATTATTCAATTTAACATGTGTACGCATGCGCCGACTCAAAGGTCAGATCTTCCCACTTGCTTCTTCTATAATATTAGGTCATATCAATACATCTACCTACTTATTCAATACAATTATCAAGTATGACAGAAACATTACATTTCAATAATAACAATAATAATAATAATAATAATAACAATAATAAAAATAATGACAATAGTAACAATAATAACAACAATACCTAGGAACAATAATCACAAATAGGAATGAGATGCACAAAGAAATTAAACATAGGCTCAATTCTGGAAATGCGTGCTATTATACATTGTAGAGACTCTTGACGTCCTAACCCCTTTCAAAAAACGTTAAACAGAAAATATATAAAACTATTATTCTACCAGTTATATTATATGGGTGCGAAACATGGACTCTTACTTTAAGGGAGGAAAGGAAATTACGAGTATTTGAGAATAAAGTTCTTAGGAAATTTTTTGGACCAAAGAGAGATGAACAGACAGGTGAATGGAGAAGACTACATAACAATGAACTACATGGTCTTTATAGGAAGCCAGATATAATAAGAACAGTTAAGTCTCGTAGACTGCGATGGGCAGGACATGTTGCACGTATGGGGAATGAAAGACTTGCATGGAAGCTTCTTGTAGGAAAGCCAGAGGGAAAAACGCCCAGTTGGTAGACCAAGAATGAGTTGGGAGAATAACATTCACTATGATTTGAGGGAAGTAGATTATACAGGGAATGATTGGAAAGCATTAGCTCAGGATAGGGATGTATGGAGAGCTTATGTCCGCGCGGCCATGAACCTACGGGTTCGAAAGTGCCTGTGAGTAAGTAAGTAATAACAATAATAATAATAAAAATGGCAATAGTAACAATAATAGTAATGGCAATAGTAACAATAATAATGACAATAACAATAATAAGTGACAAAAGTAACAACAATAATAATAGCAATAATAATAACAAAAATGACAATAGTAACATCCATAGTAATTCTGTCCGAGGACAGGTCTTTCACTGGAATCATAGCATTTTCATGCTATGCTTGCAGCTTTACTAGGGAATTGTAGGTGTGGTAGCTTCCCGTTGCTTTCCACACCGGTGAAGGATGATGTTGACGATAAGGATGATGATAATCGGATGATTTCGAGCACCGTTTGGGCCTTAAAGTTTTCCTGACATTTGTCTTACAAGGTGAGGAAAACCCCCGATAAAAACTTCACCCAGAAAACTGAACCGACCGGGGATCGAACCCGGGCCCGCTGCGTGACAAGGCAGCACGCTACCTCGAGACCACAGCGGTGGACAGTAACAACAATAATGTAAAGGAAAGTATTCCTCAGGAGGCCCTTTGGGTAGTCGGAGATTAAGGCTCCCACTTTTTCTAGACAATCGGCACTTGATGTCAGCCCTGCATGACGGCCTCCTTTACTCCAGAACAAGCGTCTGGTACTCATTTCCGTTAGAGGCTGAGTCGACCCCAGGACCATAGTGCCGCCATAAGGTTTGGGTCAGTTTTAAAATCCTGACCCCATCGGGACTTAAATAGCACAGTGCCTTAACCACTACGCTACGGCGTGCCCCAACAACAATAATAATAGCAATAATAATAACAAGAATACAATAGTAACAATAAAAATTATAATAACAAACATAATAATAGCAATAATAATAATAGTAACAATAATAGTTATAACAATAGTATCTTCTTCTTCTTCTGCTTCATGAAATTAAGCCTTTTGACCTGTTTTCACATCAAGTGGGATTTAATGAATCCTCCCATCTAGTAAATGGGCGTCCAACATTTCTATGTCCTATTGGTTTGTACTTTAGTAACAGCTGAGGGATTCTATCTGTAGGCATTCTCTTGACATGTTCATACCAGTTGTTTTCTCATGTTGTCAATTCTATTTGTTAAATTGAAAATATTTAAGTCCTTCCTAATATCCTCACTTCTTTTCTTGTCCAAAATTGTCACACCTGCTACTGAACGTAGGAACTTCATTTCTGCAGTTTCTATTTTCCTTCTGTCTGAACGGTTAAGAGTCCAATTTTCACTTGCATATGTTAAGACAGGCGCTGCCATAATTTTGTAAAATTTTAGTTGTGTGCTCCTCAAAGTTTTATTTTTTCAGTGTCCGTCTTATAGCGCCACACATTCTGTAAAATCTATTTAATTTAATATTAATATCTTCCTTCTGGCAGTTTGACACGTTGCATCCTAAATAATTAAAATTGTTCATCTGTTGTATTATACTGTTATTAATACTGATTTTACACCTCATATGGTCTTTCCCGTTGAATGCCATTACTTTCGATTTACTTTCAGAGATCGTCATATTGAATTTATTTGCTATTTCGTTTAATTTATATGCTGCTATTTGTAAATTGTCTTCTGAAGAGCTAAGGATTGTCTGATCGTCTGCAAACAGTATGGCATTTAGAATCGTACCGCCAACTTTAAACTCTGTGGTTAAATTTGATTGCCATTGTACAATAATCTCATATATATATATATATATATATACTAAAGAGAAAAGAATCGTATATACTCAACCTAGGATTTAAGGAAAGATCAGGGCTTGCTTGAATCAGGCTAGGGGCATGGAAATTTCTAAAAATTAGCGACGATCACGATATGCGAATATGTCCAATGTGCGGGAACTTTGAAGATGAGATACATATATTAGGAAAATGTAATGATTTAGAATATTGGAGACGTCAGTTATTACCGGAAAGATTTCTAAATTCAAATCGGGAAAGATTGGCATGCTACGAGTTATTGGTAAATCCAGAAAATTGGATAAACCTCGGTAAATTTCTAGACAAAACGCGGAAAATAAGGACAACACTCATTCATGAATAAATATATGTTATCAAAATTCAATACCATTAATTCTTAACAACTATATATAAATTAATTAGTGTATAATGCTATTGTGTTATTATTTAATTGTAACATTATTGTGTTTTCTTTATGTAATTGTAATGTTATTGCTTTTTTTGTTGTTTATTTTTCTTTACACTAGTACCAATTATTACTTTATTGTAACGGACTGTCAACAGCACGTACGGCTTACTGCCCGTGCGACCCATATTTGTAAATAATATTGTAAATATCTTACTTTTTGTCTAATAAAGTCCTACTACTACTACTACTACTAAAGAGTGCAGGAGATAGCGGGCATCCTTGTCTGACCCCTTGATTAATTTCTAATGTATCATCGCTCATTGTACCTCCTTTATCAATCATTATTTCTGATTTAAAATATAAGCTTTGCACAACTTTGACAATGTTTCCTGGAACAATAGTAAGAATAATTATTATTATTAGCTTTATCATTAGTGAGTGTGCGTACAGTACGAGAGGAGAGTATAAAGTTTCGTGCTGATTATTTTTGTAGTTTGGTCAGTTGTCTGTTCCTCACGGGACCGCGTAACGAACCAAACTTTGAGTTATATAAAAAAGTAAGTGCTAGTTGTGTTGAAGGTAATGGCGTCGCGTTATGATCACCGTCTTCACTCACGACGTGTCCAGAATGTTAACTTGATTCCGATGTGTACATAACCTCAAAATCCTGTCTCCGACAAACTTCATCTTAATTCACCCAACTCTTTAAAACAAAAGAGCTTCAAAATGCTAGTCACATTTTTCTTACTTTCTAACATTGACGTAACAATGTTTAAGAACCGTATAAAGAGGGTTACCCGTGCCATAAAGCATAAAAAATATCTTGGTGGAAAGAATCACTATCTTTCATCTTAAAAATACGATCATCTATCCCGCGGGTATGGAGAGAATATATCCTGGAGGCCATGAACCTACGGGTTCGGTAGTGCCAGTTAGTTAGTTAGTTAGTTAGTTAGTTAGTTAGTTACATTGAGCCGAACAGCAGGTCACAACAAGTATCAGCACATAAAAAATGAAGACATGTTACAGGAACATAACATGGGCCCATTATGGAATATATAATAATAATAATAATAATAATAATAATAATAATAATAATAATAATACTTCCTTCGAAGTATTAGGCCAAGGCCTGTTACGATCGTATCGGAATTTTCCCTCCAGCGTTTCATAGGACGGCCCAGAGATATTCGTCCTCTTGGTATATAATTATTCGATTTGAACTCATTCTTTCAAGATGGTGTTTCCAATTTAGTTGGTACTGTTTAATATATTCCAAAATTGGCGTAGTCTTTTTAAGATATCGGTGTTCCTTTTCCGATCCCATCTGGTGTAACCCGCTGTTCTGCGCATGAATCTCATTTCGCAAGCCATTATTATTATTATAATTACTGTTGTTATAATAATTATTATTATTCCTATTATTATTATTATTATAATTATTATTTTCTTCTTCTTCTTCCTTCCAAGTATTAGGCCAAGGCCTTATACGATCCTATTGAAAATTTTCCCTCCAGCGTTTCGTATGACGGCCGAGAGATCTTCGTCCTCTTGGTATATAATTATGAACAGCTTTGGGGATCCGATTTGAACTCATTCTTTCAAGATGGTGTTTCCAATTTAGTTGGTACTGTTTAATATATTCCAAAATTGGCGTAGTCTTCAATTCTTTTAACATATCGGGGTTCCTTTTCAGATCCCATCTGGTGTAACCCGCTGTTCTGCGCATGAATCTCATTTCACAAGCCGTATTATTATTATTATTATTATTATTATTATTATTATTATATTATTATGTCTATGTGGTCTATGTGGTCTCGAGGTAGCGTGCTGCTATGTCACGCAGCGGGCCCGGGTTCGATCCCCCGTCGGGGCAGTTTTTCTGGGTGAGATTTTTATCGGGGTTTTTCCTCATCTGTAAGAAAAATGTTAGGAAAACTTCCAGGCTCTAACGGTCTCCGGAATCATATGGCCATCATCATCATCCTTATCATTATCATCATCCTTCACCGGTGTGGAAAGCAACGGGAAGCTACCACACCTACAATTCCCTAGTAAAGCTGCAAGCATAGCATGAAAATGCTATGAGTGCAGTGTAGGACCTGCCTTCGGGCAGAATTACTATGAATTGATGGATGGATGGATTATTATTATTATTATTATTATTATTATTATTATTATTATTTTATTATTATTACTTACTTACTGGCACTATCGAAACCGTAGGTTCATGGCCGCGCGGACATAAGCTTTCCATACATCCCTATCCCGAGCTAATGCTTT
Organism: Diploptera punctata; assembly: GCA_030220185.1. Taxonomy (NCBI): domain Eukaryota; kingdom Metazoa; phylum Arthropoda; class Insecta; order Blattodea; family Blaberidae; genus Diploptera; species Diploptera punctata. The sequence goes on along the minus strand of JASPKZ010006063.1, from coordinate 903,470 downwards.
CCTATCATTTCCCGTATAATCCACTTCCCTCAAATCATAGTTAATGTTATTCTCCCACCTCATTCTTGGTCTACCAACTGGGCATTTTCCCTCTGGCTTTCCTACAAGAAGCTTCCATGCACGTCTTTCATTCCCCATATGCGCAACATGTCCTGCCCATCGCAGTCTACGAGACTTAACTGTTATTATATCTGGCTTCTTATAAAGACCATGTAGTTCATTGTTAAGTAGTCTTCTCCATTCACCTGTCTGTTCATCTCTCTTTGGTCCAAAAATTTTCCTAAGAACTTTATTCTCAAATACTCGTAATCCCCTTTCCCCCCTTAACGTAAGAGTCTATGTTTCGCATCCATATAATATAACTGGTAGAATAATAGTTTTATATATTTTCAGTTTTAACGTTTTTTGAAAGGAGTTGGGACATCAAGAGTCTCTGCAATGCATAATAGCACGCATTTCCAGAATTGAGCCTATGTTTAATTTCTTTGTGCATCTCATTTATTATTATTATTGTTATTATTATTATTATTTGTTTATTTATTTATTCTGGCAGAGTTAAGGCCATAAGGCCTTCTCTTACACTCAACCATAACAAATTACAAGTATATATCTGACAATGTAGAACACAATTATATCACTATTTGATTAAAAACATACTAAAGAAACAAATTTCATCTCTATAATAAAAATTTAATAACGTCTCTTATTTGTGTGAAACAAATATTCAAATTGCTTTATCTCAGAATCAGCAAAATGTGGCTTGACACTTTCTTGCCGGGACCCCCTCAATTAAAAGCAAATGTGTTCCATGACATTGATCAGGTCACAGGTTGTGCGAGGGAATAACAAAGAAGAATCGTCCTAACAGAAGTTAGGAAGTGAAGGACTAGGAAGTGGAGGTTCTGATCAAGTGTAAAGAAAAGGTGTCTCTCCCACCCTGACCCCAAATACGATACACACCCACGCCTCC